>CM055124.1:8624827-8650231 GCA_029206835.1 Rana muscosa
TCTCCACAATGGCCAAGACCAGAGATCTGTGTAAGGACATCGGGGATAAAATTGTAAACCTGCACAAGGCTGAGATGGCCTGAAGAGAGCTGGGACCACCGTCTCAAAGAAAATCATTAGTAACACACTACGCCGTCATTGATTAAAATCCTGCAGCGCACGCAAGGTCCCCCTGCTCAAGCAGGCATCATCCCGGTACCGTTTTTTGGAGCGGCGGTTGGCTCTTCAGGGATAACAACCGATGTGGCTAAAAGCCGCTTGGCTGTTACACCGGATGAGCGGGAGGGGACATCGCCCCCTCCTTTCGCCGCTCTTACCGGGCCGATCCGCGATCCGGCACTTCTGCCTACTAGAGAGAGACTGGCACAAAGCCGGAAACGGCTTAGTTCCAGTCTTCTCTCTGTAAACATGGAAGCGACGTCACGACAATACTTCCGGTTTACTCGGCTGCCAATGGCATTGGTTTTTTAAAAAGTGACAATATTCAGAATTGCCGTTTTTCAGCGATCTGAATAGTTGGAGTGTAAAAGGAGGGATTTGGGGTCTTTTAGACCCCCGATCCCTCCATAGAGTACTTGTCAACACTTATTACTGTGACAAGGGATGTTTACATTCCTTGTGACAGCAATAAAAATAAAAATTTTCAAGCGCCCCCATCCCCGCAAGCTCACGCAGCAAAGAAAAACGCATACGCAAGTTGCGCACGCATATGTAAACAGTGTTCAAATCACACGTGAGGTATCGCCGTGATCGTCAGAGTGAGAGCAATAATTCTAGCACTAGACTTTCTCTGTAACTCTAACCTGGTAACCGTAATTTATTTTTATTTTTTAAAGTGTCGCCTATGGAGATTTTTAGGTACCGTCGTTTTTTTTGCCATTCCACGAGTGTGCACAATTTCAAAGCATGACATGTTGGGTATCTATTTACTCGGCGTAACATTATCTTTCACATTATACAAAAAAAACAAACAAATTAGGCTAACTTTACTGTTTAGTTTTTTTTTTTTTTTATTCATAAAGGGGTCTCTCTCTCTCTTTTAACTTGCAAGCAACAAATGTCAGAAATAGGCTTAGTCATGAAAGGGTTAAAACCTAATTTCCCAAGGCGTAAAGAGTGACCCCTTGTGTTTGACTTTAAGCCTAGGTTCACGCATATGCAATGCAGAAACTAGCACGATTCCAGCATCGCATCTCCCCCACAGGCAGTTCACACTGCCCTCTGCGAACCGCTGCGGGTGTCAATACAATGTTAATGACCTCCCTAGATTGGTTCACAGATCGCAGTGCGAACACCCATGTGCGGGAGAAAAAAAGTCCCTGCACTATTTTCCTGCGAATCCAATGCGAATTCAGCCATACAACTGTATGGCTGAACTCGCATTGCAGTGCGGGTGTCTGTGTTCGCACATGTGTGAATCCAGGCTAAAAGTGCATCTAAACCCTGAAACAAAAATGCCGAAATACTTGTCACTTCCGGTTCTGTAGATCATAGAGATGATTTGGGCCATTCCGGTCTCCAATCAGCGCTATGGTCAGTACCAGGTTCCCCGGGTTGACGAGAGAGCTTGGGAAGGTGGCAGAAGGCCGCTAGGATTGCTTTTACAAGAGGGAGCTTCTCTACCTGTAAAAAACAATCCCGGGATGATGCTTGCAGTAGTACAACCAGTGAAAGTCAGGCAACGTATAGGTACATTGCCCGGTGGCAATTGGTTAAAAGATATTAACCACTTGATGACCGGGCAATAGCCGAAAGACGGCTACAGCGCGGTCGTGTTATTCTGGGTGGACGTCCGGCCGCACCCATTTACCACGTGATCGCGCCGTCAAATGATGGCGCGATCACTTGTAAACAAACCGGCGTCATGCGACGCTGGTTCCTCGCTCTCCTCTGTGTAACCACTTCCCGCCCGCCGGCCATCATATGACATCCTTCACTTTGTGCGGGGATATCTGAATGATGGGTGCAGCGACAGGCATCATTCAGATATCAGCTTTTTTAACCAGTGATTCCCTACACCATAAGAACGATCATAGCGGCTGGTTTTTTTTTTTTTCAGGCTTCCCAGCCTAGAGGTGAGATGTGGGGTCTTATTGACAAGTGTGCAATTTTGAAGGGTGACATGTTAGGCATCTATTTATTCGGCAGAACTTCATCTTTCACATTATGCAAAAACATTGGGCTAAATTTACCGTTTTGTTTTTTTTAAAAGCACAAAACGTTTTTTTCCCCCAAAAAAAAAAAAATCACATTCGAAAAATTTCTGCGCAAAGATAAAAGGTTGCAACGACCGCCATTGTATTCTCTAGAGTCTTTGCTAAAAACAAATATATAATGTTTTGGAGTTCTATGTAATTTTCTAGCAAATAAATGATGATTTTTACATGTAGGAGAGAATTGGCCTGGGTGCTCCAGAACGCCTGAAGGTGCTCCCCTGCATGTTGGGCCTCTGTATGTGGCCACGCTGTGTAAAAGTCTCACACATGTGGTATCGCCATACTTGGGAGTAATAGCAGAATGTGTTTTGGGGTGTAATTTGTGGTATGTATATGCTGTGTGTGAGAAATAACCTGCTAATATGACAATTTAGTGAAAAAAAAAGAAACAGAAAATCTTGATTTTGCAAAGAATTGTGGGGAAAAAAAAATGACAACTTCAAAAAACTCACCATGCCTCTTTCTAAATACCTTGGAATGTCTTCTTTCCAAAAAGGGGTCATTTGGGGGGTATTTATACTTTTCTGGCATGTTAGGGTCTCAAGAAATGAGATAGGCCATCAGTTAGGGTGACCAGACATCCCCGGTTTCTGGGGACAGTCCCCGGATTGAGGACACGGTCCCGGACCAAGTCTGTCCCCGGTTTTGTCCCCGATTTGGATTTGAACAAGGGCTGGGGCAATTTCAGAGACAGTCAGTGTAGAATTAAAAAAAATAAAAAAAAATTCTGAATTGCACCCCCTCCCATGCTCTGCCTCTCCAACTAGCTTAGGGGGGTGTATTTTTTCCATTGTCTGTGCCCCTTTCTGATGATCGTGTGCTGATCAGAGTGGAGGGAATATTTCTTCATTTTCGGGTGCCCATTCAGCTCCGCTCGCACGCCTTGGCTCAAGTCCCAGCCAGCCGCCTGCCTGTTTAGCTCCTTGCCTTCCCTGGCGGAGTGATCTTCCTCCGCTCCCCACCCAGTAGTAGCCGGGGCCCAGAGAGTAAAGGCCCGTACACACGGTCTGACTTTTTTCCAACAAACTTCAAAATAAGCAGGTTTTCCAAAACATCAGACCGTGTGTACGCTCCATCGGACAAACTTTTTCGGTTTTCATCGGGCAAAAGTTCGCTCTGCAAACGGACAAACTTTTCGGGAACAAAAGTCCGATGGTGCAAAGTCTGACCATGTGTACAGAAATCCATCGGACTTTTGTCCGAAGTACAAATACGCATGCCCAGAACCAATGTTAAAATCAAACAACAATAGCAGAAGTTGACCAAAGGGTGGCGGTAAAGATCAGAAAAAACACGTGATGTTGGGAAAGTTTTGAGAAAGTTTGCAGAAAAGACCTGCCGTGTGTATGCTATGGGTGTGCCCGGCCAACTCCCTTTGGACAAAAATCCACGGAAAAGTTTGTTTGAAGTCCGACCGTGTGTACGAGGCTTTAGACTTGACCGGCTGCGAGGCGGGTGGCGATGGGCAGAGAGAGGCAGCTGATTGCCGCCATTACTAGTTAAAAATAAATAAAATATGTCCCCGGATTTCATTTGAAAAATCTGGTCACCTTACCATCAGTACTTCAGATGTGATCAATTTTCAGATATTGGCACCATAGCTTGTGGACTCTATAAAACTTTCACAAAGACCAAATAATATGCACCAATTTGTACTTATTTTTACCAAAGATATGTAGCAGTATAAATTTTGGCCAAAATTTATGAAGAAAAATTACTAATTTGCTAAATTTTATAACAGAAACGAAGAAAAATTCATTTATTATTCAGTCTTTTTTCTTTTATAGCGCAAAAAATAAAAAACCCAACGGTGATTAAATACCACCAAAAGAAAGCTCTATTTGTGGGGGAAAATAAAGGACAAAAAATTTCATATGGGTACAGTGTTGTATGACTGAGTAAATGTCATTCAAAATGTGAGAGCACCGAAAGCTGAAAATTGGTCTGTTAGGAAGGGGGTTTAAGTGCCCAGTGCTCAAGTGGTTAAATGAGTTCTATGGTCACAGCAAACACTTTCATTTAAGAACATTTTCATTGTAATAACAATACAAACAAGGTTATTTTTTACAACCCAGGAACAACCATAGGTACGTCTCAGTACTGTAAAAGTGATCAGGTAGATGTAGAGCAGCCCAGATTATTTTTACTAAACAGCCAATCAGTTGTAAAAAAGGACGCCAAGCTCATGGCTGCAGCTGCTGACAGGACGTATATATAATATAAAAGTGTATGTGGGTTTGTAGGTAAGCAAGTGAAGTTAAACCACATAAAGGGGTTGTAAAGGGTTTTTTTTTTCTAAATAGGTTCCTTTAAGCTAGTGCATTGTTTCTCAACTCCAGTCCTCAAGGCACCCCAACAGGTCATGTTTTCAGGATTTCCCTCAGATAAAACAGCTGTGGTAATTACTAAGGCAGTGAAACTGATCAAATCACCTGTGCAAAATAATGGAAATCCTGAAAACATGACCTGTTGGGGCACCTTGAGGACTGGAGTTGAGAAACACTGAGCTAGTGCATTGTTGGTTCACTTACCTTTTCCTTAGATTTCCCTTCTAAATGTTTTTTTCTTTGTCTAAATTTCTCACTTCCTGTGTTTCCTCAGTAAGCTTGCCCTCATCATCCGAGCGGTGGTTAGTCAGCCAGAACAGCTTACTGAGGAGGAACAAGTAGTGAGAAATTCAGACAAAGAAAAAAAACATTTAGAAGGGAAATCGAAGGAAAAAGGTAAGTGAACCAACAATGCACTTGCTTAAAAGGAACCTATTTAGAAAATACAAAAACAAACAAACCTTAAGCCCCGGACCATTTTGGCTGGCCAAAGACCAGGCCGCTTTTTCGATTCGGCACTGTGTCACTTTAACTGACAAATGCGCGGTCGTGCAACGTGGCTCCCAAACAAACTTGAGCAATGCCCAACGAGGGGGGGGATACACCATACATAAGCTGAGCGCTATCCGACATGAGGATCTTTTGCGGCCTGCAACACACTGCGCCCAAAGGCGACATCCTCCTGACTTCTAACGTCCACCTGGTAGAACCTAGTAAACGTGTGTACTGAAGACCATGTTGAATCCACTTGGCTAAAGTAGATTTTGACGCTGCCTGACCCTTTCTGGGGTCTTCTGGCAGAATAAACAAAGTATCCGTTCTGCGAATCTGAGCAGTGGCTTTTAGATAAGCTTTAACTGCTCTTACTACATCCAAAGAATGTAATAACTTTTCCTCTACCGAACTAGGTTTGGGGAAAAAAGAAGGAAGAACCACATCTTGGTTCAAATGAAACCTCGATACCACCTTAGGAAGAAAAGCTGGATGAGGACGTAACACTACTCTGTCCTTATGGATAACCAGATATGGCTCCTTACAGGACAATTCCGACACTCTTTTAGCCGAACAAATGGCTACTAGAAAAATCAATTTCCTGGTGAGAAGACCAAGGAAATGTGCTGTAATGGTTCAAATGGTTGTTTCTGTAGAACCGACAGAACCAGGTTCAAGTCCCATGGACATATGGGAATATTAACCGGAGGGCTAATACGCATCACTCCTTGTATAAAAGCTTTGACTAGCGAATGCGAAGCCAAGGGCCTTTGAAAAAATATTGACAAGGCCGAAATCTGACCCTTGATCGTACTCAAGGCAAGCTTCCTATCTACAGCCCACTGTAGGAAGTCCAGAATCCTACCTATTACGTATTTACGTGGATGCCATTTCTTGGCCTCACACCACGCGATGTACGCCTTCCAGATTCTATAGTAAATTTGCCTGGATACCGGCTTCCTGGCATTGATCATGGTAGATACCACAGGATTAGAGAGACCGCTCTTTTTTAGAATGTGGGCTTCAATAGCAAGGCCGTCAAACCTAGGGCTAGTAAGGAAGGATGGTATATCGGTCCTTGCGAAAGCAGGTCCGGACGATGTGGGAGGGTCCAAGGACTCCCCACAGACATTTTTACAATCTCCGCGTACCATGCTCTTCGGGGCCACGCTGGAGCCACCAGAATCACTGGTTTCTTTTCTACCCTGATTCTGCGGAGTAATCGAGGTAACAATTGTGGCGGTGGAAATGCATATATCAGTTTGAACTGATCCCAAGGGAACACTAGAGCATCCGAGCCGCAAGCTAGGGGATCCCTTGTCCGAGAGACAAATCTGTCCACCTTTGCGTTGAATCTGGATGCTAGCAGATCTACATCCGGTGCTCCCCACCGCTGACATATTGTCTGGAAAACCTCGGGGTGAAGGGACCATTCCCCTGGGCATAATTGTTGGCGACTTAGAAAGTCCGCCTTCCAATTCTCCACTCCTGGAATGAATACCGCGGATATGGCTGGGACATATCTTTCTGCCCATTTCAGGATGCAATTTACTTCCCTCTGGGCTGCACGACTCCTGGTGCCCCCCTGATGATTGATATATGCCACTGCCGTGGTATTGTCTGATTGAATTCTGACAGGGGACCCTTGGAGTTTGGATGTCCATGCTACTAGGGCATACCGGGCTGCTCGTATCTCTAAGAGATTGATGGGCAGGGCCTTCTCTGCATCCGACCATCTGCCCTGGAGAGACCATTGCTCCAGTACTGCCCCCAAGCCTATAAGGCTGGCATCTGTAGTGACCACCTTCCAAGAAATCGGACTGAAGGATTTCCCTTTTTCCAGATTCTGGGGAACCAACCACCAACGGAGGCTCTTGCGAACGGAAGGGGACAAGGACATTGGTAAGTCTAGGGCCTGAACTTTTTTGTTCCTTACTGACAGTATGGCCCTTTGCAAATTCCTTGAATGGAATTGACCGTAGGGTACTGCTTCGAATGATGCCACCATTTTTCCCAGCAGCCTCATGCACAGGCGTATGGACGGCTGTCTTTTTGTACCCACTAGGTGGATCAAATCTCTCGACACCTTTTCTTGAGGCAAGAAAATTTTTCTCTGGTCTGAATCCAGCCTTAGCCCCAAGTATTCCAGACTTTTGACTGGTTTTAGGGCTGACTTGTCTCGGTTGATAAGCCAACCGTGAGATTCCAGAAACTTGATTGTCTCGTGAACAACCACTTCTAGTTTTTCCACTGAGTGGTCTATCAGCAACAAGTCGTCTAGATATGCCATTATCGTTACACCTCGTGTTCTTAGATTGGCCAATAGTGGGGCCAGAATTTTTGTGAACACTCGTGGTGCTGTGGCCAGACCGAAGGGTAAGGCTCTGAACTGAAAATGGCGCCCTTCTACTGCAAAGCGTAGAAATTTTTGGTGGACTGGAAAGATGGGAATGTGCCAATAAGCATCTTTGATGTCGATCGAGGCTAACCATTCCTCCCCTTGTAGGGCAGTGGCCACCGATTGGATCGACTCCATCCGGAAAATCCTGATATGTAGGAATTTGTTTAGCCCTTTTAGATTTAATATGGGCCTCACGTCCCCGTTTGGCTTCGGGACTGTAAAGAGGTTTGAGTAAAACCCGAACCCCCATTCTTCCAGGGGAACCTCCATGATTACTCCTTGGAGCAATAGTTGTTCTAGTGCCAATAGGAGGGATCCTCTCTTCCGGGGATCCCTTGGCACGTTTGACCACATAAAATGGGAAGGAGGAGAGTCTTTTAACTCCAATTTGTATACCAGACTTACTGCGGAGAGCACCCATCTGTCTCTGATCGTGTCCCGCCAGGTCTCTGCGAACAACTGAAGTCTTCCCCCCACCCGATTGAGTGGGGGCAACCCTTCATGAATTTGACTTAGGGGGAGTATTTGTACCTCTCCTGACCCAGGGTTTTTTGTTACCCTGCGATTGTCCCTGATTTTTACCCCCGGGATTTGACCGAGGAGGCCGTCGGAACTGCTTCACAGCCGATGTCCCAGGGACTGGAGAGGCAGGCCTCTTAAAAGAGGGACCTCTAACTCTGTTTTTAACCGGCAAGAGTGTACTTTTACCGCTGGAAATTTTCTGGATATATTTGTCCAGGTCTTCCCCGAATAAGCGTTCACCATGAAATGGGAAGCTAACCAGCAATTTTTTACAGGGAGCTTCAGCAGACCAGTTCTTGAGCCATAGAAGCCTACGCATATGTACTACAGACAGCGTAAGGCGGGAGGCCTGATGGATTGAATCCTTGATGGCGTCAACCGCAAAGCATAAGGCTCTAGGTAGATCAGCTAGGGCAAGGGCCTGCTGATCTGGCAAGTCCCTTAAGACCTGTTTCAACTGATCCTTCACTGCTTGGCAGACCCCAATAGCTGCTACTGCTGGTTGTGTCACCAAGCTTGCTGTAGAAAAAGCAGATTTTAATAAGGACTCCAATTTTTTATCTATTGGGTCCTTGAACATTTGAACATTATCTACTGGACATGTCAGTGATTTATTCACACAAGAGATGGCTGCGTCCACTGTAGGCACCCTCCATTTCCTGATGAACTTATCCTCCATGGGATAGACCACTTGAAATCTCTTGGGGGGAGTAAATATTTTATCAGGATGTTCCCAATCCTGGTAAATGAGTCCTTCCAGTAAAGGATGGATTGGAAAGGAACAAACAGTCTGGGTAGCTTTTAGCGACCCCAACGAGGAGACAGAAGTGGTTGATGGCTCCACAAGGGGCATTTTGAATGCTGATCGGACCATATCAGTCAGGGACTGAACCCATAATCTTTCAGCATGTGATGCTGAAAATGGCTCTTCCACTGTTGATTCCTCTACAACAGAATCAACCTCATCCTGATCCCCTTCAGGTAGGTCGATCCCTGTATGGGACTGTTGCTCCGCTAACAGGCACTCTGAGGGAGGAGACGGAGATCGGGCACGCTTTCCCTCTGACAGGGAAGCAGCGATCAATGTTGTCAATCTCTCTTCCAGTCCTCCCAGAGCTGAGGAAAAAAACCTCCTCTGTTACATACACAGGAGCAGGTGAACTGAGGACAGCCACAGTACCAGGTACTCCTGAGGGTTCTCTACGGTCACTAACCTCTGATTTTTCAGGGGAGATTGGTGCAGCCAAAGCATGCCCAAGATCCTCAGAGCCCGATGGAGACCCCCTTTGCTTCCTGGGAGTCTTAGTCCCGGAGACTTTGGACGGCATATTCCTAAGCCCAAAGCTGAGGTATTCCAGCCGTAATACACCACTTACTGACAATAGTCTAACACAATTGCTGCTATAAAAACAGTTGGTGTCTACTAATGTGCCTTTCTATGGGGATGCCTGCATCAACCGCCTGCTGTATGCCTTTTTTAAATGTTGCCAGCTCACAACACATAATTGTGCCTTTTAACATGCTGGGACGCCCACACATGCGCAGAAGCGCTGCGGCGCGCACAGAGCGTCATCCACCAAGCTCCGCCCCCTTTTCCAGCTCACCTCTATATATAGAGGCGCGTGCTCGCGCGCAGGCACGTGCGCCTTCGGCGCTCTTTTTGAAAAAATAAACTAGGGACAGGAGACAGGGCCCTGTTTGCCGCAGGATGGACGAGCATTGCAACATGGCAGAGGAAGCAGTTTCCCACAAGAGAACTCACCATCTGCCTGGACTTGACTCAGAAGAAAAGAAAAAGTCCACATGACAAGAAAACATTCCACAGCGGCCTCTAGTGGATTAACACAGGTACCGCGGTTTGTCCATTTTTTTTTTTTTCTTGACCACTATTAAAATTATTAAATTTTTTAGTAGTTACAGGCATGCACAGATATTTAGCGGGAATACCGTTAGGTAACAGGCAGAAAGACATATTAGGCTTGGGGGTCCCCCCAATAAAACCAGGTTCCTAAGGGGCCCCCACTTACCTTTTCCCCGCCGCAGGACTCTGTTTGGTCCACAGAAGCCCAAACTTCACCTCTCACGGCCGGCATTGTAATTAAACCTTCAGGGACCGGGTTCCCAAGGATTCCACTCCCCTGGACCTGTATAGCACCCTGCACAGAAAACATCTTGGTCGTGGGTATGACCAGAGCTCTGGATCCCAGGGTCCAGCCCTCCTAAGAGAGGCATTACAGGCAAAACCTTGCTCTTCTCTGCAAGGCCCGGGTACTGACCGTTTAGCTATGAAGCTTTTTTGGTCGGATCCGGAATAGCTTGCTGAGGCCCAAAAGAACCTGTACACAAGCCCAGATGAAAAAACATGTTAACCTTTGGCCAACACCTTAGACACTGGCAAAAAACTGAGGTACTCCCGGATGGGAGGGGCTTATATAGGGGAGGGTACTTCCGGTTTGGAAGTTCCCAGTGCCAGCACCTGAAGGTAATCTATATAACCCACATAGTAATGACTATGTCGCTCTGTGTCCCGTGATGTACGAGAAAGAAATACACTTTTTCATCTTCATGAAGTTGAAGTCTCAAACGACTATATAGAGGAAATATTGTGTCCATATGTGCTTTTACATTTAGCAATCTGATCAATGTTTTGTGGGGATTTTTGTGTTATATATTTTTTATATTATTTGATACATTGCAATTGACGGCTGTTTATGTGGTCATATTTACCCGATTCCATCGCAATCTTTCTGCACTTGACCATATAGAACCACATATCCCCATACACCACAGATCTAATTTGATTGCATTTTGCCTTTAAATTGCACACAAATCTTCTTTTTCCTTTTTCTATATTAGATTTTATTATAATATATATTGGCAACGTATGGCTATATATTAACCATCGTGGGCACATGCGTGTATGTTTAGACATATTTAGACACATTTGTTTATCCATTACATGCATGTATACATTCCCACATTTGAGCTATTCATTATCATCCATTCAATATATATGGCACTGATATATAGTCACTTTAGATCGGCAACTTAAAGGAATATTAGTAGGACATCTTTATCAGCGATATATGGCTACAAGTCCTTTCTTCCCTTTTCTGTTAATCTTAGCATCTTTTCATCATGCATCATTCCATTATTGATACATTATAACAGTTTTTGATTTTATCTTATCCCTCCCTGCGCTATTTTTTACATTAATGTTCTATGGGACATAACCACTCACCATTTTTACATATTTTATTAAAAATGAATTGACTTCTTTTAATTTTTGAGGTTATTCCCTACATGAACCTTGAACAATGTTGCCACATTTGAGCAACTAATGTAGCGCAACGTATACTATTGATAACTATATACCACAGGGTTGTGGGCTGGTTATTTACACATAAATTTATTAATCTTTCTTGGTCAACTTTCTATATATATATATATATATATTATATATATATATCTATATCTCTTTCTTACATTATGACAATTTACCTTTACATCTTTTACTATTTGTGCGCTATGGATGCATTTGCCTTTGCTTGTGCATCCGTCTCAGCACGTTGCACATGCATCATGTAAAGATTTAGGCGGTTCATCCATTGTGTTCCATATATTCACTTATTTAATTTACACATTCCTCACTTTTTTGCATCAATCACAAGTTTTTTTCACAAATATTTAATTTGCTGCACACCTTTTCAAGGATATTATGTACATATATTTTTAGAATAGTTGGTACAATGAAACCATACACTTTTTAAAAAAACATTTATTTCTTGGACACAGGTTAGTCACAGGTTAGTCAGCATGCAAACACTTTTCAATTAACAGTTGTTAGCACTTAATCACCTACACTTGTGGTTGGGTCATATGACCTTTTTTGGGGGGGGTATATCATGGGAATCATTTGTGCATTAGGCAGCTATGATATAAACACTAAGAAAGTGTGAAACTAGTCAGCTCTAACCAGAATTTTGTGACTTGCTGTGCTTTATTTGGATTTTTGAAGATTTTACATAATAAAGGCTTTTTATTGGAGTGTTGCTGTCCAGAAGACTTGATCTTTTGTTTAGCTCTGACTGACCAGTTGGTACTGGGCCTTGAGTCTGTCTGCGAGTCAGACATGGATACTATTCCCTTGCTGTCTTGAGCCTCCGTTTATGCGGTGGCGTTACGCCGCCTGATCTGGCCAAGGTGCTGGTCTGCGGACCAATCTTCCTAGAAGGCCCAGTTGGATCTGCCCTTTTAAGCGACAGACTTTTTTGGGGCTTCTCTGGATGACATCATTTAAGATGCCAAGAGCACATTGCTTCTGCAATCCAAAAAAGGTAAGGAGCCACGCCATAGGCTAGGGCCCTCCTTCACCGCGCACAAGCGGTTCTTTCGTCCGCCTAGTGCGGCAAGTAAATGACCCCAGGCCGATAAAGCGCCTGCTGAGGGACAGTAGCGTCCCTGGGTTCGCTAGCCCGACCTTGCTTGCCTACTGAACAGATTTTTATTCCCCTCCTAACCGCCAGCTTCAGCCGACTGCTGATACGCAGGGTGGGCCTTCCTGTCTTAGTACAGGAACGGGTTCAGGGGTCCTACTCAAATCTGTTTGTAGTGCTGAAGGAGGGGGTTCGTCCTATCTTGGATCTCAGGACCCTCAACTGCTTTGTAAAAGTACAAAGATCCGGAAGGGAGTTGGCTCGCTCTGTTGTCGCTGCCCTCCATCCAGGGGATTTTCCTTCATCCTTGATCTTAAAGGACTCATGCTTGCATGTCTCCATATGCACCAGGCATCATAGAGGTCTGTGTTGGCGGCCGGGGAAGACCACTACCAATGGTGGCACTCCCCTTTGGCCTGGCATCGGCACCAAGGGTGTTCACCAAGGTGCTTGCCCCGATTCAGGCCCTACTAAATCAGCGTGGCATCGCTATCATGGGCAGCTTGGACAATCTTCTTCTGAGGGTCACTTCAAACTTAAATTTAGAAGTGAGCGTGTCTATAAGCTGTCAGACCCTCCGATACTTGGTTGGGTGCTGAACACTCAGAGGTACGTATTGGTACCGTCCCAACTCCTAGTGTGTCTAGGGTTGATTCTGGACTCCTCAGAGGCGTACGTTTTTTTTCTCCTTGGGGGGGAAAGTTGCAGACGACATCCCAAAGATGGGTTGTCACGCCACTTTTGCAGGAGAGTCCAGGGCCTCATGGTAGCCTCCTTCGAGGCGGTACCATAGGCACTATTTCACAAGTGTTACAGAAGGTAACTGTCCTGAAGGGTCAAGTGCCTTCATCCCTGGATTATTGAAATCTGGGTGAGCCACCTAATCAGGACCTCCCTAGTTGGTGGCCGACATCACTGGCATTTCTGTCTGGGGAGTTGTTCCTTCCTTTTTACTAGATGGTGGTCATGGCGGACGCCTGTCTTCCCGGTTGCAGAGGAGTCTGAGGAGCTCAGTCAACCTGGGTCGCTGGACTCGAGGAATCCCATTGCAGATCATTGGCATGAAATCCGGCTTTGCCTCTCCACATGGTCTCAGAGGCTACAAGGGCGTCCAGTCAGACAAACACCATAGTTGTGGTATATGTCAATCATTAGGGAGGAACAAGCAACTCTGCTGCAGCATCGGAGGTCGCTCACCTCCTAAGGGGGCTCCCTTACCCGAGGGGAAGCACGCCAGTCGTATATCTCCTGGCTTCTTGACTCAAATCGGAAGGTATTGAGGTTTGTGGCCAGGTCAAGAGACCCATGGGCAAACACAACAGATGCGTTGAGGGCACTGGGGAGTCAGTACCGACTAATCTATGCCTTTCCTCCTCGGAAGCTCCTTCCTCATCTGCTTTGCAGACTGGAGGCAGAGAGGATTACAATGGTCCCAATTGCTCTGCATTGGCCTCTGCATCCTTGGTATGCCGATCTAGTGCGTCTGGTAGCAGACGCCTTTTTGCATCTACCGCTAAGGAAGGACCTGCTGTCGCAAGGTCCCATATGCCATCCTGTGTTACAGTCACTGGCTTAACGGTGTGGCTCGAGAGTCAGGTGCTAAGAGACCGGGGCCTGTCAGACTCTGTGATCTCTACCATGAGGAGTGCTCGGAAATCATCCCCTAGGAAGATTAACATCGCACTTGGAAGACCTGCATACTCAATCGTGAGGAAATGAGGTGGCATCCACGTACTTATTTGGTTCCAGAGTCCTGCGGTTCTTCAGCAGGGAACGGGCCAAAAATTTTACTTTAAGTATAATTAGGGGGCAGGTATCTGCCCTGGCTGTCTTTTTCAACAACCCCTGGTGGCTCACTCTCTAGTGAGAACGTTTGTACAGTGGGTTCGGCAGGGTGCCCCTCCGGGCCAGCCACCACTACCTCCGTGGGGCTTGTGTAGCAGACGTCCTTTTGGCGTCTACCACTACGAGAGGACCTGCTGGCGCTGGGTCCCATATGCCATCCTGCTTGCAGTCATAAGGTGGTGCTGCGTCCGCAGCCTTCTTTTCTTCCTAAGGTCGTGTTTCGACCTTCCATCTCAAGGAAGACATTTACTGCCATCCTTGTGTCCTCATCCGTCGAATCCCAAGGAGACGACGTTGCATTCCTTGGACGTTGTCAAAACTCTGAGAGAATGCTTGTCTGGTATTGCTATGTTCCAGAGTCCAGACTCACCGTTTGTTTCGGTGGCTGGTCCCAAGCAGGGCCCAGCAGTCTCGTCGGCCACCATCTCTAGGTGGATCCGACAGATCGTGACCAGGCGTACGCCATGAAGGGTCAGGCGCCTCCCTTTCCCGGCGCATTCGACCAGGGCAAGATATGCCTCTTGGTTTACGTCAGTCAAGATGGTTTTCTGAGCCGGCAGCCTTGTCATGCAAGGCTCCTTATCTGATCTTCCACAAGGATAGGTGGTGCTGCGTGTGTGCATCTTCGGATGCTTCTTTCGGTCGCAAGGTATTACGGCTGTTTAGAGTTGCAACTTCTCTGTTGAGGAACTCTGTTTTGGGGTGAAGTTTTAATGCTGTTCCCACCCCTCGTTTTTGACACTGCTTTGGGAAGTCCCACTTGTCAATAGGAAGCTGTGTCCGTCCATGAACGAAAGAGGATTTTTTTACTCACCGTAAAATCCTTTTCTCCGAGTTCATGGACGGACACAGCACCCACACCTCCTTTTTAAGTTTGTACTGCTTTTTGACGAACTGATCTGCGAGATGCAGAGAGAGGATATACCCAGAGGGTCCACCCCCTGGGCAGTACTGTAGGTGGTGTTATGCAACACTTTTTTCAAGTTTTTCTGCCTAGTCACTCCTAAATGAAGGAGAATACCCACTTGTCAATAGGAAGCCGTGTCCGTCCATGAACTCAGAGAAAAGGATTTTACGGTGAGTAAAAAAAAAAAAATAGGATTTTTGTACACACCGTAAAATACTTTTCTCTGACATACATGGACTGACATGGCGTCTCTTATTCACTGTACACGTGGGTTATGTCCCTGCTTGCAGGAGAAGACCTAGGCAGAATGTGAGATGTTATACATACATTCTAAAAGCCAGAGGTGGACAGCCATGCCCAGGGGGGGCGGTCCCTCCGGACATTACCCACCCCCTGCAGTCAGCAGACCTCAGTTCGTAACAAAGGAGTACAAACTTTAAAAGGAAGGGTGGGTGCCGTGTCAGTCCATGGATGTCAGAGAAAAGGATTTTACGGTGAGTACTAAAATCCTATTTTCTCTTATCCATGGACTGACACAGCGTCTTATTCACTGTACACGTGGGATGTCCCAAAGCAGTGTCAAGGAGGGATGGGAGCAGTATAAATGGAAAAACGAAAAAACTTCACTCCAAACAAGGCAGAGCTCCTCAACGGAGGAGTTGCAACTCTAAACAGCGGCCTACAACATCTTGCGGCCGAAGGAAGCATCCGAAGATGCAGCCACATCAACCTTATAAAACGTAGAAAAGGTATGAACAGACGACCAGGTCGCCGCCTTGCACACTTGTGCAACCAACGCTTGATGTCAGAAAGCCCAGGAAGCACCAATTGCCCTGGTGGAATGCGCCTTGACCGGAAAGGGAGGCGCCCGCCCATTGAGAGCATAGGCTTGAATGACAGTTTGTCTGATCCACCTAGAAATGGTGGCAGACGAAGCCGCTTGGCCCTGTTTTGAACCAGAGACAGTCACAAACAGTGAGTCAGACTTCCGAATAGAAGCAGCAGCAGACAGGTACACCCGCAAGGCTCGTACCATGTCCAAATGTGTGAAGCACAAACTCTCTGGGATGCGATGGGTGAGTGTGACAGGGGTCACTTTGGGCACAGGGTGAGCAAGAAAATAATGGACATTAAGAATATGTCTTGGATTGCTTTAAAATGGGACAGGGATATTTTTCCACAATATTCCCCAGGATATCTGTAAAGAACTATTTACTGTTTGATTATGAACTCAACAGGTTAACTGAAAAGTGACTCTTTCATGATGTTGGGACACATACTGTTAGATGCTAATGTCACCACATCCAGCCCCCACCTGTGTCTGCTAAGATGTCAGATGTGTATTGGGAGACAGTGAGGCTAGCCTAAAGGTCATGTGTCTGAGTCATCACTGTAGTTAATTAGCTCATGTAAATTAGGTCTGGTCAAAGGTGTATTGTCTGAGGAGAATGTAAGAACCTCCTCTCTGTGTGTATAAAACTGGGAGTTTGTCATTAAAGATTATCAGTCCAGTTGGAAACTTCATACAGAGTGTTTGTCTCATATGTTTGGAAGGATTAATCCTATGAGAAAGGGGTCGCCTGACTGTGGAGGATCGGCAGTGGATGTGTGTCCAGAGAGGCAATATCCTAAACGGCGTTAACCCCTTTCATACTTGGGGTGCCGCCACAGTGAGGACACAAGGACGGGAGGACAATGTGTAGGTGAAAGGCCGAGACCACCTTTGGCAAAAAAGAAGCTCGCGGACGCAACACCGCCCTATCCTTATGGATGACCAAATATGGCGACTTGCAGGACAAGGCCGCCAACTCAGACACTCGTCTAACAGAAGTAAATTGCCACTAAAAAAGCCACCTTCGGAAACAAAGTCAAGAGGGGAATATCCCTGATATTCTCAAAAGGGAGGTTCCTGGAGAACCGAGAGCACCAAATTCAGATCCCACGGGGGGAGAGGAGGCTTGACAGGAGGGAGCACATGGCGAACCCCCTGCACAAAGGTGCTAACCAAGGAATGACCCGCTAGTGGTCGCTGAAAGAAGACGGCCAAGGCCGAAATCTGACCCTTAATGGTACTCAAAGTGAGCTTTTGGGCCACTGCACGCCGCAGAAAACGCAGGATTCTAGGGATGGAATACGTCCGAGGACGCCAGTCCAGCTCTTCGCACATGGCGATGTAAGCTTTCCAGGTACGGTGATAGATCATTCTGGAGGAAGACTTCCGTGCCCTTAACATGGTCGAAATGACCGAGTTCGAGAGACCTCGGTCTCTCAACACCTGGCTTTCAACAGCCATGCCGTTAAAGCCAGAGACTGTAAAGCAGGATAAAATATAGGACCTTGAGACAGAAGGTCCTCCCTCATTGGCAACTGCCAGGGAACGTCCGCGACGAGACGTACCAGATCGGCGTACCAGTGACGCCGAGGCCAATCCGGAGCAATGAGGATCACCGGAATTCCCTCGGTCGCCACCCTGCGCAGCAGGCGAGGGAGCAACTGCAGTGGAGGATAAACGTATATCAGGTGATAATGACCACATGGGGCCACCAACGCATCCGCCCAAGGATCCCTGGATTTGGCCACAAACCTCGACACCTTGCGATTGAGTCGAGAGGCCATCAGGTCCACATCCGGCGTGCCCCACCGTCGGCAGAGGAGTTGAAATACCTCCGGGTGCAAGGACCACTCTCCCTGGTCCAGCGTCTGGTGACTCAGATAGACCGCCTGCCAATTGTCTATGCCCGGAATGTAAACGGCCGACAGAGTCGGCACGCTTCTTTCGGCCCACTTCAGGATACGGGCCACGAGGAGAGGCACAGTCTGATTGCCCGTATTTCCAGAACATCGATTGGTAAACGGGCTTCATCCGGAGTCCAAAGCCCTTGGGCCGACAGGACACCCCAGCCCGTCAGGCTGGCGTCCGTCGTGATCACCGTCCATTGGATGGGGAGGAACGACTTCCCGGACCGAAGAGCCGGGGACCTCAACCACCATGTCAGGGATGCCCTGACCAGGTGACTCACCTGGATCGGAAGATCCAAAGACAACGGGGATTTGTCCCAAGTGAGCAGGATCTCCTTCTGCAATGCCCTGGTGTGTGATTGGGCATACGGAACGGCCTCGAAGGAGGCCACCATGAGTCCCAGGACTCCCATGCAAAAACGGATTGACGACCATTTTCAGGATGTCAGCACCCGCACTGCAGACTGAAGTGTCAGTATCTTCTCCGGAGGTAGGAATACCTTTGCCTCCAAGGAGTCCAGAATCAGACCTAGATACTCCAGACGCTGAGTCGGGACCAGGACTGACTTCTGAATGTTCAGGAGCCACCCGAAGTCCCTGAGGGTCTGACTGACGATAGTCACACTGTCTAATTCTGAGCCACTTTCTGCTCTTAGAAGAAGATCATCCAGATAGCTCACGACAGCAATGCCTCGCTGTCTCAGCAAAGCCAGACCCGGAGCAAGCACCTTGGTGAACACCCTCGGTGCTGAGGCTAGCCGAAAGGAAGAGCCACAAATTGATAGTGGACTTGGCTGATCGCAAAGAGCAGAAACTTCTGGTGACTTGCACAGATCGGAACATGCAAGTAGGCGTCCTTGATGTCCAAGGACGCCAAAAAAATCCCCTTGGAGTGTAGCGATCACCGTGCGAATGGATTCCATGTGGAATTTTTGCAGCTTCACAAAGGCATTCAGGGCCTTGAGGTCCAGGATAGGCCGAACCCCGTCCTTTTTTGGGACGACAAACAGATTCCCTGAAACCTCCTGTGACAGAACCGGCACAATCGCTCCGGACCTGATCAAATCCTGAACAGCCGCCAATGGGGCTGCCCGACGGGCAGGAAGGAGAGAAAGATTTGACGGAAAGAATCTGTCTGGGGGCCAGGAACGGAACTCTATCCTGTAACCTGAGGTGACCACCTCGCACACCCACCGGTCAGAGATCCGGGAGGTTCACCGATCAGTGAACCTGCAAAGTCCCCCCCCCCCCCACAGAGTCGGGTGGGGGCAAGACTTCACGCGGAGGCGGGCTTGGGAGCCGGCTTGTTTGGCTTACGCACCCAGGGGCGCTTGTGTCCACCAGCCGCACTGCTGTCAGTCTGGGAGGGCCTACCTGTGAATGAGAGTGCTTTTACCTTCCGTGACATCCTTGATGATGTCATCCAGCGCAGCACCGAAAAGCCTACCACCTTTAAATGGTAGATCCGTCAGGAGCTTCTTAGGGGCTAGGTCAGCAGACCAGCATTTCAACCAGATAAAACGCAATATCACCGCCGAGACAGAGGCCCTGGATATTAAAGGGGCCGTGTCTAACATGGCGTCACACACATAAACCAGGCCCTGCACCATTTGGTGGGCCAGAGCAATATAGTGTCTGGAGGAAGATTATGCTCCTGTACAGTGTGGTGCAAAAAGTTTTGCCCATCCCGTAAGTGTCTGAGACACAAGGGTCGCCGCTACCACAGGCCGTAGGACGGATCCCAACAAGGCAAACATGGCTCTGCTCACCACTTCTGACCTCCTGTCAGTGGGGTCCTTAAATGCAGGAGTCCCCTCCATCGGGAGAGTGGTGGCCTTGTTCAACCGGGCGACTGGAGGGTCGACCACTAGGGGAGAAGCCCACTTTTTAAGTAGGGCATCTTCAAAGGGGTATCTGATAGACAAACGCTGCGGGACCATAAAAAAGTCTTCTGCGGCTTTTCCTAGACCTTATCAATGAGCTGGTCAAAGAAAGGAACATATGGGAAAAACCCTTTTTAGAAGGCCTGGCCTTAAAAACCAAAGGAGACTGTATCCACCTGAGGTTCTGCATCCGCAGCATTCAGCTTGAGAGTGTCCCTCACAGCATCAATGAGTTCACTAACAAGCGCCCTGTCATTTACTGACTCAGAACTGGAGTCTTCCTCACAAGGAATGTCCTGTTAAAAACCATCAAAATATTCAGAGCTAGGGTCCTGAGCTGTAGTGGCTAGGCCCATATCTGAATCAGCGCAGTCCCCTTGTGGAGATAAAGTGGGGAGAGGGCGCTTTTTTGCTCCCTTGCGCTCGCACACCGCTTCCCTCCTGGTCAGAAATGAATCCAGGACTGCCGACAACTGGTCCATAAGGACCGCAGGTACTGGAGCACTGCCTGTTGCCTCTGATATGTAAGGGGAATCTGGTGACACTGACTCCATAGATAAAAAAAAGTCCACCCACAGGCTGTGCTGACTGAGGAGGGGGCGCCCAGGGGACTCACCAGACCAGGACCGTTCAGTTCCGCTGTCTGTACCGCGCTGTGTCAGCGCGAGTGAGCTGTGAGGAGATTTGCGCTGTTACAGCTGCAATAGAGGCCAAACTAGTGCTGAAAAGCGTGCGGGCTACAAGAAAATGGCCGCCACACTTCACTGAGGCGATCCGCGGCAAGATGGCCGCTATGCGCAGTTAAAATTAAAAAAACAGCACACACACACACACACACAACGCCAAACGGCGCCCGGGCCCCAAAAATCACACAAAAAGCCCCCAGCGATATGCAGACCAGCATGAGCCCCCCCCCCCCCAGGACAGTATGACCCCCAGGCACCCCACACAGCACAGCTCCAGCAATGGTGACAGGGTGACAATAAAAAACACAGGGGGAGACAGGGAAAATCCCCCACAGAAAAACACACAGCATTTTGTACTCACCTGCAGGCAGGAGAGACTACTTACCCGTCCCCTGAGGGACCCACTGGTGTGTTTCAGACAGACCTTTCACAGAGTAGTACTGCGTAGCTGTCGGCCCGGTCCACCGCGAGAGATACAGTCAGTCAGGTACTGTTCAATCTTGAGAGGACTGCGGGAGCATGAAAGCAACCCGGCCACCCCTGGAGTCATGGGGCATGTCGTGAACTGAGTCACATGCACACAAGGCGAGGATCAGCACGCTCGATGGTCGGACAGGGAAGACTACGAGGATACCAGTGTACCCAATCTGTTGCCCAGCCGACAGTTGATAGAAGAGCTCAAAAATAAAAGAAAGAATTCCAAAAAGGAATAAAAATAGGTCAGGAGACTGGCTCCTGAGAGCCACGTCTTCTCCTTCTGCTAGGCAGAAAAAAAACCTGAGGACTGCTGACTGCAGGGGGTGGGTTATGTCCGGAGGGACCGCCCCCCTGGGCTGGGCTGTTCACCTCTGGCTTTTAGAATGTATGTATAACATCTCACATTCTGCCTAGGTCTTCTACTGCAAGCAGGGACATAACCCACGTGTACAGTGAATAAGAGACGCCGTGTCAGTCTATGGATAAGAGAAATCCTCTTTTTGCGCTATAAACAAAAATAGATACTTTTTGCTATAATAAATACCCCCAAAAAAAAATATATAAAAAAATTTTTTCCCTCAGTTTAGGCAGACAAGTATTCTTCATATTTTTGGTAAAAAAAATAAAATAAATCACAATAAGTATTTATTGAAGGGGTTAACCTGTAAGGGGCGCTGAAGGGGTTAAGTGTGTCCTAGGGAGTGATTCTAACTGTTAGGGGGTGTGGCTACGAGTGACACGTCATTGATCGCTGTTCCCGATGACAGGGAACAGACGATCAGTGACATGTCACTAGGAAGAACGGGGATATGTGTTTACACTGACATCTCCCCGTTCTTCAGCTCTGTGACCCAATCGCGGGACACCGGCGGACAGAGTCCGCAGGTCCCGTGGGCACGGTGCTTGTGACAAATTAAAGGGGATGTGTATATATACGCCCATTTGCCCAGCCGTGCCATTCTGTTGACGTATAAGTTCCTGCGGCGGTCGGCAAGCGATTAATATATCATTTCAAATTTTTTAATTTTGACTACAAACACACCAAGTCCTATCTTGATGTACTATTTACTTTGTAATTGATCATTTTGATTGTACCATGATACTCCATTGCAAAAGGGCATGATCCCTTGCAAATCTCATTGATATCACCAACATTTCAATAAAGACAATTTGAACAAGAATATAAGTTGACTGTTGTAAGCACCCTGTGCAATGTCATATGGTTTTTGCCAAATTTGCAATTCATGTTGGACAGCTTGGTCTGTTAAAAGAATGAAACATTTGCTGATCTACTGGCAGGATCAACAGGTTATAAAAAAGGTAATAAAAATATTTCTCAGGGTAACTTAGAAAAAGAAAACTTGTTGAAAAGCATTTATGCAAGTTTGGTTTTGACCATAGTTTCACTTGTTTTTTATTTTGATTGAGTAAGGGAGAGCTGTAACCCCTGTAAGGTTTTTTTTTTCTGTGTCCCATTGAGATTTCTCTTCACTTTCTGTCCTATAACCAAAACAGGAAGCAGGAGGAAATTTCTCCAAAATTAAGGAAACTCGTGGCAGTCACTGGGGGACCAGAACTAGTGTCTCCATGGAATGATTTCCCCTCTATTTCTGTTTTGGTAACAACCCAAAATTTAGGATTTTCCTTTACTTTTAATGACAACAGTAAACAGAAAAATAGAGAGGAGTGAACATGGGGCACAGACGGCACTAAAAACCTGACAGATGTTCTTATCCCTCTCTACACTTTTAGTTATACTTTAAAGTGTTACTAAACCCAGGACCCTGCATTTACTATACCTGGTCTCTCACAGTACACGAAAATGCAATAGTTTTAGTAAATGTAAACTGCTTAATATCTTTTCTCATCAGCAGTTAGAGCAGTCTTGTGGCTTCTATCAGTGACTGGTTAAAGTTTGTAGGAGGAGTTTTCTTACTATGGCTGTCCTATGAGGCTGCAGAACACATGACCCTCTGTCTGGACAGTGCTGACTGGCCCTTGTGCTGATCACATGCACCCTCCCAAGAAAAAAAAAGAAAAACGCTCTAGCAATACACACCAAACTGAGCATGTGCAGCTTGTCCCCAAGCCTCTGTTCTATCAGGAGATGGATTGGGGATGGTGGAAGGAGGAGAGGAACAAAAAAAAAAAAAAAAAGACAGGATAAAACAGCCTTTTTACACAATGCAGAGGATTAATCCCTTAGGTTCCACAGTGAGTATAACAAGCATGCTTTACTGCATATACACACTGATTTTACTGTTGAGGGTTTAGTAACACTTTAAACCACTTGCCGCCCGCCCTATAGCGGATTGACGGCGGCAAAGTGGTTTCAAAATCCTGACTGGACGTCATATGACGTCCTCGGGATTTTGAGCCGCTGCGCGCCCCCGGGGGCGCCCATCGCGGTGACCGTTGTTGCAGGATGTCAGTCTGACACCCCGCAACACCGATCTAGGTAAAGAGTCTCCGACGGAGACTCTTTACCACGTGATCAGCCGTGTCCAATCACGGCTGATCACGATGTAAACAGGAGAAGCCGGTCATCGGCTTTTCCTCACTCGCGTCTGTCAGACGCGAGTAGAGGAGAGCAGATCGGCTGCTCCTCTGACAGGGGGGGGGTTTGTGCTGATCCATTATCAGCGCAGCCCCCCCCGAGGATGCCCACACTGGACCACCAGGGATGCCACTGGACCACCAGGGATACCACCAGGGATGCCCACCACCAGGTATGCCTCTCTAGACCACCAGGGATGCCATTCTGTGCCCCTAATGGATGCCAGTGCCCAAAATGGATGCCAATCAGTGCCCACAATGAGCATTATTGTTTGGCATCCATTAGTAACACATTACAGTGCCACCTATCAGTGCCCATCCATGCCACCTATCAGTGCCCATCCATGCCGCCCATCGGTGCCCATCCGTGCCGCCTTATCAGTGCCCGTCAGTGCAAAATGATAAAAAATTAGTTTGGGTACAGTGTAGCATGACCGCGCAATTGTCATTCAAAGTGTAACAGCGCAGAAAGCTGAAAATTGGTCTGGGCAGGAAGCTGTATAAGTGCCCAGTATGGAAGTGGTTAAGCATACAAGTCCTAAAGCCTTTTCCACCCTTTAGTCCAAGAGAGATTTGTTCCCCATTTTGGAGTAACACGTATACATTGCTTTGCTGTTGACTAAAACATATATCATTTTAAGTACATTTTCAAGCTACACACAAAAAGCATCATTTAGTACTATACAAACTATATGCTTTGAATGTCTATTCAAACGAAAATCAGATGGATCATAAAGGATCATTTTCAGCACTGGAAAATCTTACATTAAAAAACTGTGGGGGCAGCAAAGGAGCTTACTCACTGCCACATGCTGCAAATATTCATAAACTGCCTCCATTCAGAAGTCTTTTTGTTCACAGAAGAATGACAGACACGCTGAGCTTCTGTCTTTATTGTTCAGATATACAGTCAGGTCCATAAATATTGGGACAACACAAGTCTAATCTTTTTGGCTCTATACACCACCACAATGGATTTGAAATGAAACAAAAAAGATGTGCTTTAACTGCAGACTTTCAGCTTTAATTTGAGGGTATTTACATCCAAATCAGGTGAACGGTGTAGGAATTACTACAGTTTGTATATGTGCCTCCCACTTTTTAAAGGGACCAAAAGTAATGGGACAGATTAACAATCATCAATCAAACTTTCACTTTTTAATACTTGGTTGCAAATCCTTTGCAGTCAATTACAGCCTGAAGGCTGGAATGCATAGACATCACCAGACACTGGTTTTCATCCCTGGTGATGCTCTGCCAGTCCTCTACTGCAACTGTCTTCAGTTCCTGCTTGTTCTTGGGGCATTTTCCCTTCAGTTTTGTCTTCAGCAAGTGAAATGCATGCTCAATCGGATTCAGGTCAGGTGATTGACTTGGCCATTGCATGACATTCCACTTCTTTCCCTTAAAAAAACTCTTTGGTTGCTTTCGCAGTATGCTTGGGGTCATTGGCCATCTGCACTGTGAAGCGCCATCCAATGAGTTCTGAAGCATTTGGCTGAATAGGAGCAGATAATATTGCTCGAAACACTTCAGAATTCATCCTGCTGCTTTTATCAGCAGTCACATCATCAATAAATACAAGAGAACCAGTTCCATTGGCAGCCATACATGCCCACGCAATGACACTACCACCACCATGCTTCTTTGATGAGGTGGTATGCTTTGGATCATGAGCAGTTCCTTTCCTTCTCCATACTCTTCCCATCACTCTGGTACAAGTTGATCTTGGTCTCACCTGTCCATAGGATGTTGTTCCAGAACTGTGAAGGCTTTTTTAGATGTTGTTTGGCAAACTGTAATCTGGCCTTCTGTTTTTGAGGCTCACCAGTGGTTTACATCTTGTGGTGAACCCTCTGTATTCACTCTGGTGAAGTCTTCTCTTGATTGTTGACTGACACACATACACCTACCTCC